>OX382261.1:41448967-41460588 GCA_947507595.1 Pyralis farinalis | reverse complement strand
GCCATAAGGGCCCGCTTGTCAAGCTTGGCCTGCGTGGCCGCCTCCTTGGCCTCCTGTTGCCGTTCGGCCAGCTGTCGGCGGGCCCTCGCCAGGCTCGGGGCAATACCACCCCGCTTTCCACGCCTGGACGTGGCCATCTTCGCCCTCTCGCTCGGCGTCTCGGTCTCCGTGTCGGAGTACAGTCTCTTACCACCGAGCGTCGCCTCGGGCAGACTGGTGAGCGAAGTATCGCTCTCCGCCCAGCTCCCCCACTCCATCCTACCCCCAGGACCACTTCCCACAGCCTTCGGGGTTTCGGTCCCATCCGTGGCACCGTCACCACTCTCACTATCTCCCAGGTCCGCCATTGGCTTCCCTGGGAGCCCTTCCCCACTGTCACCCTTCGACCTCAACATCCCCCCCCACCCGGAAAACCCGGGACTCGACTGCCCAGGGTCGTCACCGATCCCCAGACAGCCCACACCCGACGACAAACACAACACACAAGACAAGAAACCAACACGAAAGACAAAACAACAAAAACCAACAAAAATCAAATTTTGAGGGGGAAGGGGGGGTCCCCCGACCTCGCACCCCGCACAAAAGTTGCCCCGGCAGGCAACACCGATCGGATGGCACTCTAAATTCCCGCGAATTCGCGAATAAAAATTTAGAGCACCTGCTCTCGTACCGGTATTGCCTACCGAAAAACCAAGTTCCAAGCAAGGTGGAGATGCGGGAGTGGTCGCAAACGACTCCCCCCGACCCCTGGACACCAAAACAACGAAAAAGATTTTTTAGGGGTTTTTGGCCCCCAAAAAATAGTTCCCGTGGGAAATTCCAAAAAATTCCCACGGGACCCGCTGACTACCACCAACACACACACTCTACAGCAAAAAACGCGAAATCCTCCTACTAATCCCTCCTGAAGTCCAACTTCAACCTAACCTAACCTAACCTAACCTAACCTAACCTAACCTAACCTAACCTAACCTAACCTAACCTAACCTAACCTAACCTAACCTAACCTAACCTAACCTAACCTAACCTAACCTAACCTAACCTAACCTAACCTAACCTAACCTAACCTAACCTAACCTAACCTAACCTAACCTAACCTAACCTAACCTAACCTAACCTAACCTAACCTAACCTAACCTAACCTAACCTAACCTAACCTAACCTAACCTAACCTAACCTAACCTAACCTAACCTAACCTAACCTAACCTAACCTAACCTAACCTAACCTAACCTAACCTAACCTAACCTAACCTAACCTAACCTAACCTAACCTAACCTAACCTAACCTAACCTAACCTAACCTAACCTAACCTAACCTAACCTAACCTAACCTAACCTAACCTAACCTAACCTAACCTAACCTAACCTAACCTAACCTAACCTAACCTAACCTAACCTAACCTAACCTAACCTAACCTAACCTAACCTAACCTAACCTAACCTAACCTAACCTAACCTAACCTAACCTAACCTAACCTAACCTAACCTAACCTAACCTAACCTAACCTAACCTAACCTAACCTAACCTAACCTAACCTAACCTAACCTAACCTAACCTAACCTAACCTAACCTAACCTAACCTAACCTAACCTAACCTAACCTAACCTAACCTTTTTTTTTTTTTTTTTTTTTTTTTTTTTTTACAAGGAGAAATCTTTTAAAGACCGTACCCACCGCTAGCGAGGCAGTGGGCGTGAGTGGGACTCGCCCGGTGAGAAGCACCGGGAATACCCACTAAAACTCCTTGGTCGCCCCTCGGACCCTATGTGGGAGAGATCTGGGCTCTGCCTTGTGGCAATTCACCAGGTCTCTCCCAGGGGTGGGCCCCGGCCTATGCCGGGGCTTACGCCAAAGGAGGATTACCCGGGGCTACCGAGGTAATCCTCAGACGAGGCAGCCCATGTTTGCCATGTGCGGGAGCAACCCGCACATGTTGGCTACTCTCAGGGGTCAAAGAAGACGGACGTGCGCCCGCCTTCTTCGACCCACCCGTCTGCGTCGGAGTGGAGCGGCTAGAGCATCCTCCTCCCGCTCCCTCTCCGCTGCCTCCTTCTGCAGTATTACGCCCTCGCAGAAGGAGGCGGCAGCCTCCCATACCGTCTCACTGCAAACCATGGCTCTAACCATGGTTTGAAGGGAGAGGTATCCTCCGCCAAGCGCCGCACGTAGTTCGCGGCGCTCTCGCCACCAGGCCGGGCATTCGACGAGCGTGTGCTCGGCCGTGTCATCGGGGGAGGCACAATGATGGCACCTCGCCGTCTCCTCCCGATGGGCGACTCGGTGCAGGTAGTGGCCGAAACAGCCATGCCCGGACAAAACCTGCACCAGGCGGTAGGTGAGGCTGCCATGCCGGCGCCCAACCCACTCCTCCAACACCGGACGAATCGCTTCGATCGTCCGGTGACCGGCAACTGGGGAGGCCAGGGAGTCACCCCAGAGCTCCAGGGCCTCTCTCTGCGCCAGCCTGCGCTCCCGCTCAACCTCCTCCAATGAGGGACGCGCTCCACGCTCCCTCGCCGCCACCCTCTTGCGGTACACCCTGGCGAGCACCTGGGCATCCAGCTCCCAGGGAGGTGTGCCCGCCAAGACACAGGCCGCCCCGTGGCTGACCGTTCGGTAGCATCGCACGACCCGCGTCGCGATCACCCTCTGGGGTTGGCGTAGGAGTGCCCTCGTGTTGGGATTGAGGCACTCCGCCCAAACCGGGGCCCCATATAGTGCCATCGACCTAATCACCCCGTGGTAAAGCCGACGGCACGGGGACCCAGGCCCACCCAGGTTGGGGAGGACTCGTCCGAGGGCGGCCGCAGATGCACGCAGCCGCGGAGCGAGGAGCTTAAAGTGCTCCTCGAAACTCCATCGGGGGTCCAACACCAGGCCGAGGTACCTCATCTGCACTCCGACCGGGATACGAACCCCCTCCACTCGGACGCATAACCCCCCCGGGATTACGCCACGCGGGCCACGGAAGGCCAACGCCTTCGTCTTGGCGAGCGCCACCTCCAGCCCCAGCATGCGGATACGCCGCACTACCAGGGAGGCGCCGACCGACGCCAGGTGTACCGCATCCTCCCAGCTCGGCGCCTTGACCGCCACCAGGGTGTCGTCCGCAAAGCAGGAGATCTCCATCCGCGGCAGGAGTTCTCCCCGGAGGACCCAATTGTACCCCAGGTTCCAGAGCAGGGGGCCAAGCACTGATCCCTGGGGTACACCCGCCGGCATAGCCCACGACTGGACGCGCCCCTCCGAATCCTCATACAGGACCACCCTCTCGCGCAGGTAGTCTGCCACGAGGACTCGGAGGTAGAGGGGCACCTGGTGGAATTTCAGTGCCTCCTCTATGCATTCGTGGGGGAGGCTGTTGAACGCGTTAGCGATGTCAAGAGACACCGCCACTACAGCCTCCCCCCTTGCTGTGGCTGCCTCAGTCCACACCTTGAGGCGAGCCACCGCGTCCATCGTAGACCGGCCAGTCCGGAAGCCATATTGGCACTCCGCCAAGTCTGGGCCGCGGGTCTCCAGGTGCTTGATGATCCGGGAAGCGACGATCTTCTCGAAGAACTTCCCGGACTCATCCAGCATTACCACCGGCCGAAAACTTGACGGAGAGTCCGGAGGGCGGCCATCCTTGCTCAGGAGGCAGAGCCTCCCTGCCCGCCATATCCCAGGGAAGCGGCCCGTTGCGATGCAGGTATTCAGCACCGCCCGATACCGCTCCTCCAGGGGCCCCAGGGCTATCGCCAACACCTTGGAGGGCACTCCATCCGGCCCCGGCGTCTTCTTCTTGGACCTGAGTCTATCCCTGCCGGCTTCGAACTCCAGGTCTGACACCGGGGGTCCGTCCATCCCGTCCTCCAAGGCGGTGGGGGTGGCTGCGGCGCGCCCACGGGGGGGAACGAAGGGTCCCGGATTGGGGAAGAGGGTTTCCAGGACCCTCCGCAACAATTCCGGCTCCATACAGGATGTGGAGGGGGCCATGTCAAAGAATTTCCCCCTCACCACCCTGTACGGCCTACCCCAGGGGTCCCCGTCTAGGGTTGCGATGAAGCGCTCCCCAGCTTGGGCTTTGGCCCCGCGGATAGCTGTCCGCAGGGCCCTCTGGGCCTCCCTATACCGCTGGCGGAGCTCCTCATCGCCGTCCGGTCCCACGTTGGCGCGCCTGCGGCTACGCAGGTAGGCACGCCTCGCTGCCATACCGGTGGTACGCAGATCCGCTATCTCCTGCGTCCACCAGTACACCCCTTTTCGGGGACATCTTCGGGCCCTAGGCATAGCGGAACTGCAGACGACACGCATGTCGTCGGCAAACAATTCCGCCATGCCGTCCGCGTCCCCGACAAGTTGGGCAGGAGGCTCTGCCCACGACCTGACAATAGCCGCCTCTTCCGCGACGTCTCGGCGAAGCCTGGCGAGCGCCCACCTCAAAAAGGAGGGCTCACCTGCAACAGGCCCCAGATGTAATGGGGCACCGGGTCCAGCTGTGGAGAGCCCGTAGCGGACGTATCGATGGTCCGATAGGGTTTCCACGTCCGCCACGACTCTCCAATTCACCATCCGGGCAGCAATCGCGGAGGAGGCAAAGGTGACGTCGATGACCGACTCACCCTGCCACCTCACGCAGGTCGGCGTGCTGCCCCTGTTCAAAACCCGGAGCCCCAGGGCCGCAGCCCACGTCGCCAGGTCTTCGCCGAAAGCATTTTCCACCGGGGACCCCCACGCTCTGTGCTTGGCGTTGAGGTCTCCACCCACCAGTACAGGGTGGGGAGCCGCCCTCCTCACGACTCCCTCCACCGCAGCCAGGAACCGCTCAAACTCGGCCCTACTGCGGTTCCCCGAGAAGTAGGTGGAGACCACCACTACTCCCCCCCAGAGCGCCGCCACGTATCCCGGTCCCCTCTCCTGCAGGATAAGAGGGGGGGCTGCGGCGGCAGCGACCCCCACGATCGCTGCCGTGCCATCCGTCGCCCCGAGCCACTTGCGGGACGACGGCACGTGGTGGGGCTCTGACACCAGCGCCAAGTCCACCCCCCACTCCGCCATCGTCTGACACAGCAGGTCCTGCGACCCGGCGGAGTGGTTGGTGTTTGCCTGCACTATTTCACCGATGGACCTACCGGGCATTGGTGTCCATCGGTGTTACTCCTTCGGGGGGGGAAACCTGCGCTGCCGGTGCCCTGGTCGCCAGGACGGGGCGACCCCTGACAGATGGGGGATTACACTGCGGTCCCCCCATCCTGTGCTCCGACTGCAGACCGCGGTCCCTGCACACGGCGCATTTGGGCGGGGCTGTACACCCAGCTGCCAGGTGTCCCTCGACACCACACCTGTAGCACAATCTACTCCTGTCTTTATTGGAGGGACACAGGAACTGGGTGTGTCCGATCTCCAGGCACCGGTGGCAGCGCATAGGGCGCTGCTCCAGTACCTGGATCGTGGCCGAACTCCAGCCCACACAGATCCGCCCCGCCTCCGCCAGCCGCTCGACCGCTTCCACGGGGCACGCAGCCAGGGCTGACCCCATTCGCTGGCCGCCCATTGCGACGGCGCCCACCCTTATCTTTTCCGGCGGACATCCAGCCTTCTCCGCCAACGCCGCCCGGAGTTCCTCTACGGTGACGGAGTCGTCCAGCCCGCCGACTCGGATGTCCGCCATTTTGGTGGGGCGGGTGACCCTGCCCGCTTCCCCCAGCACCTCCCCCATTCTGGCGGCCAGTGCGTCCGCCTGAGATGCGCTCGTCTCCTGGGGGAGCTCCAGCACGCAGCCGCCCGCCATGGACCTCCTAAACTTGCAAGGGCCAATCCCCAGTTCCCCCAAGTTGATGTTGGCCCTTGCATTGGCGAGCGCCGCTGAATATGTGGCTCCCCCGGCTACCGCCTCTGGCTTCAGCGTAAGCACGACCGCCAGAGTCTTCGGCGCCTTGGGGAACTTGGCCTTCTCCGCCGCAGGGGCCGGCTTGGCAGGCGTCGATTTGGCTGGCGGCTTCCCAGCTTTCCTCACGACTGTCCTCCATCCCGCCTCCTCCTCCTCCATGACAAGCGGGTCCTCCTGGCGTGACGACCCCGCAAACTGCTCCGCAGCTCTGATCCCCGATGATGGAGCCAAGGGTGCTGGCTTCGCCACCTTCAACTGCCTGGCCTTTTTTGGCAAATTTGCAGGCGGCGCCAGCGTGGTTGGGGCCACCACGGTTTGCCGAGTCGGAGTGTTGCCCATTGGCGGACGCTCCCCGTTCTTGTCCGCCGCCAAGGGAGGACGCCGGCGGATGGTTGAGGCCGGCAGGAGCCTGCCGTCCAGCTCCAGGCACTCGAGGCGCGCTGTGATTACACCCCCGACGTGGGTCATGAGCTCACGCTGGAGCGACCCCATCGCCTGCAAGAGATCCTCCCGCGTGAGCCCACTCCCAGCCTGGCGCGACTCCTCCCTACGCACCGTTGGGGCCACTGGGTGTGTGGTTCCCTCAGCCGTGCGCTCCGAAAATGCTCTGCGGAGGGCCCCCACTTCTTCGGAGAGGGCCGAGAGTTGCCCCCGCAGACGTTTGTTGTCCGCGTGGAGCCGCCGGACCTCTTCCTCCTCCTTGCGGTCCGTGAGAGCACGAACCACCCCCAACATTGCTTGCGCGGCCTCCCGGACCTCCCGGATGCAGGTCCCCTTCATATTTTTTGACCTTTGGAGGACCCGCTCGATAGTCCCCGCGCCGTCTTCAGCCCTCTGTTGGAGCTCCGCAACCGATGCCACCGGAAGAGGAGACCTCTTCTTCGTCTTCTTCCTCCGCTCCGACTTCTCCTCCTCCAACGTAGAGGGCGTCGATTCGTCCTCCGAGTCTGGGAGACCATCTTGAAGCTCTCTGCGAGCCTGGGAGAGGCCCACTGCATGGTGGTACCCCTTGCCAGCCCGCACCTTTGGCACTTTAGGTGCCGGACAGGACTCCGGACTCCCAGCCTCCCGCTCGGAACACTCGGCCTCCGAGGCACTGGTCTCCCAGAGTCGCCCAGGTCCACCCAGTGGCCTCTTTCGGTCCGACACAGCTGTCCCCATGGCAGAGCTCTCGCTGTCGGGAACCCCACCATCCGTTCCCTCCTGGGAGCAGCCCCGCGCTTTGACGAAACGCCCGTTCGCGGCCCTAGCGTAGGAGAGCACTCCCTTCTTCTTCCTCTCCATGGTTTTGGCGCTCCCCGCAGTGGGATCGGCGCCGGAGGTAGCCTCCGACTCCATCTCCCAGTCCAGGGACCGACCCAAGAGCGATTCCGACGGAGAAAAAATTCTACCGCCGTATCACCCACAAAAACGACAAAACAACCTAATATAACACAGTAAAATAAAAGAACACAAACGATGCAATAAAAATATCTACAATAAACAACCTAACCTAACACAACAAAAGCAATAACAATATCTACAACAAGTAACTTAACCTAACCTTATAATACAAAAACGAACACAACTCCCACCCACAAAAATTAAATTTTGGGGGGGAAGGGGGGGTCCCCCGACCTCGCACCCCGCACAAAAGATGTCCCGACAGGCAGCACCGATCGGATGGCGCCAACCTAACCTAACCTAACCTAACCTAACCTAACCTAACCTAACCTAACCTAACCTAACCTAACCTAACCTAACCTAACCTAACCTAACCTAACCTAACCTAACCTAACCTAACCTAACCTAACCTAACCTAACCTAACCTAACCTAACCTAACCTAACCTAACCTAACCTAACCTAACCTAACCTAACCTAACCTAACCTAACCTAACCTAACCTAACCTAACCTAACCTAACCTAACCTAACCTAACCTAACCTAACCTAACCTAACCTAACCTAACCTAACCTAACCTAACCTAACCTAACCTAACCTAACCTAACCTAACCTAACCTAACCTAACCTAACCTAACCTAACCTAACCTAACCTAACCTAACCTAACCTAACCTAACCTAACCTAACCTAACCTAACCTAACCTAACCTAACCTAACCTAACCTAACCTAACCTAACCTAACCTAACCTAACCTAACCTAACCTAACCTAACCTAACCTAACCTAACCTAACCTAACCTAACCTAACCTAACCTAACCTAACCTAACCTAACCTAACCTAACCTAACCTAACCTAACCTAACCTAACCTAACCTAACCTAACCTAACCTAACCTAACCTAACCTAACCTAACCTAACCTAACCTAACCTAACCTAACCTAACCTAACCTAACCTAACCTAACCTAACCTAACCTAACCTAACCTAACCTAACCTAACCTAACCTAACCTAACCTAACCTAACCTAACCTAACCTAACCTAACCTAACCTAACCTAACCTAACCTAACCTAACCTAACCTAACCTAACCTAACCTAACCTAACCTAACCTAACCTAACCTAACCTAACCTAACCTAACCTAACCTAACCTAACCTAACCTAACCTAACCTAACCTAACCTAACCTAACCTAACCTAACCTAACCTAACCTAACCTAACCTAACCTAACCTAACCTAACCTAACCTAACCTAACCTAACCTAACCTAACCTAACCTAACCTAACCTAACCTAACCTAACCTAACCTAACCTAACCTAACCTAACCTAACCTAACCTAACCTAACCTAACCTAACCTAACCTAACCTAACCTAACCTAACCTAACCTAACCTAACCTAACCTAACCTAACCTAACCTAACCTAACCTAACCTAACCTAACCTAACCTAACCTAACCTAACCTAACCTAACCTAACCTAACCTAACCTAACCTAACCTAACCTAACCTAACCTAACCTAACCTAACCTAACCTAACCTAACCTAACCTAACCTAACCTAACCTAACCTAACCTAACCTAACCTAACCTAACCTAACCTAACCTAACCTAACCTAACCTAACCTAACCTAACCTAACCTAACCTAACCTAACCTAACCTAACCTAACCTAACCTAACCTAACCTAACCTAACCTAACCTAACCTAACCTAACCTAACCTAACCTAACCTAACCTAACCTAACCTAACCTAACCTAACCTAACCTAACCTAACCTAACCTAACCTAACCTAACCTAACCTAACCTAACCTAACCTAACCTAACCTAACCTAACCTAACCTAACCTAACCTAACCTAACCTAACCTAACCTAACCTAACCTAACCTAACCTAACCTAACCTAACCTAACCTAACCTAACCTAACCTAACCTAACCTAACCTAACCTAACCTAACCTAACCTAACCTAACCTAACCTAACCTAACCTAACCTAACCTAACCTAACCTAACCTAACCTAACCTAACCTAACCTAACCTAACCTAACCTAACCTAACCTAACCTAACCTAACCTAACCTAACCTAACCTAACCTAACCTAACCTAACCTAACCTAACCTAACCTAACCTAACCTAACCTAACCTAACCTAACCTAACCTAACCTAACCTAACCTAACCTAACCTAACCTAACCTAACCTAACCTAACCTAACCTAACCTAACCTAACCTAACCTAACCTAACCTAACCTAACCTAACCTAACCTAACCTAACCTAACCTAACCTAACCTAACCTAACCTAACCTAACCTAACCTAACCTAACCTAACCTAACCTAACCTAACCTAACCTAACCTAACCTAACCTAACCTAACCTAACCTAACCTAACCTAACCTAACCTAACCTAACCTAACCTAACCTAACCTAACCTAACCTAACCTAACCTAACCTAACCTAACCTAACCTAACCTAACCTAACCTAACCTAACCTAACCTAACCTAACCTAACCTAACCTAACCTAACCTAACCTAACCTAACCTAACCTAACCTAACCTAACCTAACCTAACCTAACCTAACCTAACCTAACCTAACCTAACCTAACCTAACCTAACCTAACCTAACCTAACCTAACCTAACCTAACCTAACCTAACCTAACCTAACCTAACCTAACCTAACCTAACCTAACCTAACCTAACCTAACCTAACCTAACCTAACCTAACCTAACCTAACCTAACCTAACCTAACCTAACCTAACCTAACCTAACCTAACCTAACCTAACCTAACCTAACCTAACCTAACCTAACCTAACCTAACCTAACCTAACCTAACCTAACCTAACCTAACCTAACCTAACCTAACCTAACCTAACCTAACCTAACCTAACCTAACCTAACCTAACCTAACCTAACCTAACCTAACCTAACCTAACCTAACCTAACCTAACCTAACCTAACCTAACCTAACCTAACCTAACCTAACCTAACCTAACCTAACCTAACCTAACCTAACCTAACCTAACCTAACCTAACCTAACCTAACCTAACCTAACCTAACCTAACCTAACCTAACCTAACCTAACCTAACCTAACCTAACCTAACCTAACCTAACCTAACCTAACCTAACCTAACCTAACCTAACCTAACCTAACCTAACCTAACCTAACCTAACCTAACCTAACCTAACCTAACCTAACCTAACCTAACCTAACCTAACCTAACCTAACCTAACCTAACCTAACCTAACCTAACCTAACCTAACCTAACCTAACCTAACCTAACCTAACCTAACCTAACCTAACCTAACCTAACCTAACCTAACCTAACCTAACCTAACCTAACCTAACCTAACCTAACCTAACCTAACCTAACCTAACCTAACCTAACCTAACCTAACCTAACCTAACCTAACCTAACCTAACCTAACCTAACCTAACCTAACCTAACCTAACCTAACCTAACCTAACCTAACCTAACCTAACCTAACCTAACCTAACCTAACCTAACCTAACCTAACCTAACCTAACCTAACCTAACCTAACCTAACCTAACCTAACCTAACCTAACCTAACCTAACCTAACCTAACCTAACCTAACCTAACCTAACCTAACCTAACCTAACCTAACCTAACCTAACCTAACCTAACCTAACCTAACCTAACCTAACCTAACCTAACCTAACCTAACCTAACCTAACCTAACCTAACCTAACCTAACCTAACCTAACCTAACCTAACCTAACCTAACCTAACCTAACCTAACCTAACCTAACCTAACCTAACCTAACCTAACCTAACCTAACCTAACCTAACCTAACCTAACCTAACCTAACCTAACCTAACCTAACCTAACCTAACCTAACCTAACCTAACCTAACCTAACCTAACCTAACCTAACCTAACCTAACCTAACCTAACCTAACCTAACCTAACCTAACCTAACCTAACCTAACCTAACCTAACCTAACCTAACCTAACCTAACCTAACCTAACCTAACCTAACCTAACCTAACCTAACCTAACCTAACCTAACCTAACCTAACCTAACCTAACCTAACCTAACCTAACCTAACCTAACCTAACCTAACCTAACCTAACCTAACCTAACCTAACCTAACCTAACCTAACCTAACCTAACCTAACCTAACCTAACCTAACCTAACCTAACCTAACCTAACCTAACCTAACCTAACCTAACCTAACCTAACCTAACCTAACCTAACCTAACCTAACCTAACCTAACCTAACCTAACCTAACCTAACCTAACCTAACCTAACCTAACCTAACCTAACCTAACCTAACCTAACCTAACCTAACCTAACCTAACCTAACCTAACCTAACCTAACCTAACCTAACCTAACCTAACCTAACCTAA